>LR990660.1:1222905-1257831 GCA_905147715.2 Xestia xanthographa | reverse complement strand
AACGATACTACGATTACTACGTATCGACGATCAGTGTTGCCAGATGGAATCTGCAGAAATCAGTAGAAAAAATAAAGTTTTAGCAGTAGATCGAAGGAAAAATCAGTAGATTAAAAAAGTCATACCCACATGAGGTAAAAAGGACTTTAGCTTGAATAGAGCACATGACAAAAAAAATCTAATTAGTCCGTCGGATAGATTTCCAAAAAATATTGGACACGTAGTATTTTTTCTTTTTTCACGTAAACAAAAATGAAGACGATACAGTGCGTCGAAAACTCGTGTGACGTCACATTTGAGTACATTTTTTACTCAAATGTGACGTCACAAGCCAAAGTCATGATCTTTGACACGTTTTATCTTCGTCAATTTTTATTCATTCGATAAAACAAAGAACACGTATCCAATATTTTTCGATACTTACTACGGTTGTTGAACAAATGTCATGTTATTTAGGCCTTTATGGCAGATGACACGACACGTCGTCAATAACTAGATGATACGATCTGATTTGAAAAAAAGCAGGTAGATTTCCAATCGAGGCAGTAGATCAGTAGATTTTTTTTAAATCAGGTAGATCTACTGCTAAATCAGTAGATCTGGCATCACTGTCGACGATACTAACCTGTGCGTATTCTCAAAATGGAAGGGTTACGCACATTCGCAGAATCGCAGAGCACATCCTAGGATCCCAGCGCACCACACCCCACCATTTATCTGCCTGCGCTTGGCTCTGCCTTTGTGTATGTGAAAGCCTGCAGTGAAAGTAAAAATGTACATTATTATCTCTTGACGTTTTAGTCCGGGAACGGGAACCAACAATGCTCAACATCATGATAATGCACGGCACGAAAACGCACGACATTGGAATTATAATATCGCGCATTCTCGGCCAGCAGGCCTATTACGTATCTTTTTGATATTCAGTGACTAACAAGCTTCGGTTGTATAATGCGACCACTCAGGCGCTATCTGTTACATTAGGTGTATGGCTGCATTACACTTGATCGCTATCTGTCACACTTGTACGGCGCGCACCCGCCTCCCAAAAAACTGCATTAAAAACCGTCTAAAACTGTCTCCTCTAGAGCTTATTCCTCTGTGTTCAATTCGTTACTAAATTCCTCAATAATAAAATCGAACATCGCAACACTACTCCATAGACAATTTGCCGAAAAAAAAAAAAAAACTTTCATTTGACAGACGGTGAACACTCGAATTTACCTGCGCAGCAAATGTCGTGATAACTCTGGTATTTTTAATGGTAGCTGATACTATTAAATATCAAAATTATCCTTGTGAACCGTGCTTTATTGTTTAGTCAACGTAAATTCGTTTTGGAATCTCGAAGTTGCAATATTTCGCCCGTGAAAAAGTAGTTATTATATGTACCTACAGTGATTGTGTAGTGTGAAGAAATACGTGATTTAGTGACTAAAACGTGTGTGAAATGGGAAAAAAAGTGCTTAATTAGTGAGGTGATTAGATTGTTCAACTATCTACACCAAAAAACATGTGGGTTTGTGTGTTTTTTCATCCAACACCGGCTGGCAAAAATTAGTTCCCAGATGTAAACAAACAGTGAGTATCTAGTTTCATAGGTATATTTAGATATGATGCTATTGAGCTATAAATGAGATTGTGGTCTTGTTGGAAAGTAAATATAGTCTAGTTTATTTATTTAATGTTAAAATGGATAAAAAACTAAGAGAAAACTGATATTTCTAGCGAAATATCAGTTTTTGTAACTATTTTTTGCTATATAAGGGAACGTGCACAATGACGGTGCTGCCAACTGGCGTCGCCAATCCGAATCTTGTGCTCTGTACATTGACTTTTCTAACAAGTAAACAGAATTAATTTTATAGTGAAAATTAATTAACTAATCATAGTGCATTGTTGCATTTCTGGATGTAGGTACCAATACATCCACAAAAATGAAAATTAATCAATTAGCGTAAAATTCTATTAGGTACTCTCATCATACCATGTTTTGGTGAAAAACGCAAAAAATGGATAAACGCAGTAAAGAAAAATATTTGAAAACAACTTGTTTTTGTTACACTCTGCATTGAGAAGGCCCTCAAAATCAACCGTCCATGCAAACATACCCAGAACCATTTATACTTCACCTTAGACGTGTTCTACTAGACCGCACTAAATAAAGTTCACACCGAATATCCCTCAACAGTTAATCAAAGACTCCACATGTACTCAGAATATAAACATGGTTATACCCACAATACCTAATGTTTTTAGTTGGCTGCACTCCTCTGGTTTTTTAAGTTTTGTATCTAAATGCTACGGACTGCATTATACTGATTGCTTCATCAAATGATTGTGAACTAATTGATTTATTAGAGCCTGGAGATACTGTTCTCGCTGCTAAAGGATTCCCTTCCATTATAACATGTGTTGAAAATAAGAAAGCTATCTTAGTTATGCCAGCCACCATGTCTTCATACACCACAATTTTCATCAGATTCAGAAAGTAAACGAAAGATATAAAATTCATATTATTAAACATTATATTACGCTGACGATCGTTATTGAAGATCGTTATTGATAGACCGGAACTCATATTTTTATACCTTTTACCATATTCAAAAATAATATAATAAAAGAGACAATTTTGTCTAAGTAAATTGAAAGCACGATGAGAAGTGATAAGTTTCCTTTTCTGTCCGCATAGTGTCTCTTTTGTCGATTAGTGCTGCCACCTATAGTTCCTGCACGTTCCCTATATAGATAATTAAAGTATTTCATTTTGATTTCTAGATAAGTAGATTCCTTATCTAATCAGCTTGACAACAGTATTTTTGAAATTGCTCTAGGACTTGTAGTTTTTGAGCTACAGGTGTTTTTATCGGATCGGGCAGAAAATGTTTTGAAAACTTGCAAAAATGTTTGCATGTGAGCGCTTGGGGTATTTGCAATCCGCGCGCTTAGCGTCGGAGAGGCGAAATTAAATATTTGGGAACTAAAATTTTTCATTTTCTGGCAACATCTAAAATTAGTACTTGAGCTGTCAATTCTTCGCGATCGGTTTCGTTTTTCATTAGAATTTTGGTTTTTGTGTGTTATTTCAGAGTGTGGACAGGAAAACAGCGACATATCATGAATAAGGTAATTCGTGGAGGTGCCCGTAAAATAATGTTTAAGTTTTCATGCGGTGTTTGACCGAATTACAAGCTGGGAAGCTGCTATCCTACTTCGAAGATGTTTGCCATCGTACAGCAGATTTTACTGGTAAGTAACTATTGAAAGTTGCAGTAAACGTTAATTACAAACGATTATTACATTCAGGGAGCAAAATTTTCGATCTAAATAGTATTTACAAATTAGTTGTCTACCATTTTTGAGGTTATGCTAAGATAAACAAATACCGTTGATGTTATAGGGAACGTGCACAACGACGGTGCTGCCAACTGGCGTCGCCAATCCGAATCTTGTGCTCTATTAATGCTTGACATTGACTTTTCTAACAAGTAAACAGAATTAATTTTATAGTGAAAATTAATTAACTAATCATAATGCATTGTTGCATTTCTGGATGTAGGTACCAATACATCCACAAAAATGAAAATAAATCAATTAGCGTAAAATTCTATTACTTTCCAAAGAATACCAATAGCATACCATGTTTTGGTGAAAAACGCAAAAAATGGATAAACGCAGTAAATAAAAATATTTGAAAACAACTTGTTTTTGTTACACTCTGCATTGAAAAGGCCCTCAAAATCAACCGTCCATGCAAACATACCAGAACCATTTATACTTCACCATAGACGTGTTCTACTAGACCGCACTAAAGTTCACACCGAATATCCCTCAACAGTTAATCAAAGACTCCACATGTACTCAGAATATAAACATGGCTATACCCACAATAATGTTTTTAGTTGGCTGCACTCCTTTGGTTTTTTAAGTTTTGTATCTAAATGCTACGGACTGCATTTTATTGATTGCTTCATCAAATTATTGTGAACTAATTGATTTATTAGAGCCTTGAGATACTGTTCTCGCTGATAAAGGATTCCCTTCCATTATAACATGTGTTGAAAATAAGAAAGCTATCTTAGTTATGCCCGCCACCATGTCTTCATACACCACAATTTTCATCAGAAAGTAAACGAAAGATATAAAATTCATATTATTTAACATTTAAATTACGCTGACGATCGTTATTGATAGATCGGAACTCATATTTTATACCTTTTAGCATATTCAAAAATAATATAATTGAAGAGACAATATTGTCTAAGTAAATTGAAAGCACGATGAGAAGTGATAAGTTTCCTTTTCTGTCCGCATAGTGTCTCTTTTGTCGATTAGTGCTGCCACCTATAGTTCCTGCACGTTCCCTATAGAGCGACTTATTGCGTATTACCAAATATGTTTTTTGCTATACCGTACAATATTTGTTGAAGCAACCGACTAATGGAAAGAAACAATTTTAAAATATTTTCACGTTATGAACATATTTGCGCGGGACTTTTTTCGTCGGACTGACGGCAGTTATATTATGTATGAAGATAGAGCACTAATTTAAAGTTGTATCTATAAGCTTATGTTAATAACATGCTTTGTTTGTTTTAGGTGTTTCTGTAAGCACAGTGCGCAGAATTGTGCAAAACGGCGGGAAATTCTCGACTCCAGCTATACACAGAAAGGGTCGCCCCTCATAATATTTAGTTGAGTGAACTTGTAGTTTTATTACTATTACGTACCAAATCTATTTATTATCTATGAGGAACTTATTGAAAGCAATGAATTAATAAACATACTTATTTAAAATAATTATTTTCTCATTATTTATAGCTATTAGACCAATAATACTATTCAAGTATCAAGATCAGCAAGGTCGTACTAACTGGGTTGCCACCTGAGCGTTAGCAGCGCCCTTTTTTATTTTCTACTCTTTTATGTCGTACTTGTACGGATATTGTAAAAATATCCTTACTTTGTATAGACTCCATCTCTTAGTATTGTATAATTGCATAGCTGATGTGTGAGTACCATGTACTGTAAACCATTTGCATTTAGTTATCTTTCATTTACTTGAATATGCCTTGGTGGCCGAGAGAATGTCATGCTCACTCAAATGTCTCGCTGATGGTGGCGGGTGTGTCGGGTCATTTAGTTCCCTTCAATCTGGTTGAGTTGAATGGCGCCGATACATGCGTCATGTTCGTGTACGGGTTCGTCTCTTAGCTGCCATGGTTCATTTTAATTACCTACTTTATTCATACATTTTTGATTTAATATTTTGCTCTGGACGCTCTTAATGTGCACGTCTTTCTACATCGTTCTCACATATTATAAGTATAATCTCAACATGAATGATGTAACCAAGATTTTGTAACAATATTTTGATTTAAAAGAGTGTCCATGGAGTTTCTTGCCCGTTCTTCCCCATCGAGATCTACGCTAGGGAATGGGCAAATACAGTACTTTCTCAAGTTATTATGTCTTGTGACTGGGACTGTAGCTTTGTTTTTTTTTTTTGTATTTTTGACATTCAAAAGTGCCGTAATGGTCTAATTGAAATAAATGTTTTGAGTTTGAGTTTGGGTTTGACTCCAAAACTTTTCGGCCCCATCGGCCATCCGTTCTGCGAGCAATGTGCCCTGCCCACTGCCACTTAAGTTTGGCAATTCTTCGGGCTACGTCGGTAACCTTGGTTCTCTTGCGGATGTCTTCGTTTCTGATTCGATCACGCAAGGAAACTCCGAGCATAGCCCTCTCCATTGCCCTTTGGGTGACTTAAGCCTTCTGATGAAGCCCATTGTGAGCGACCACGTTTCGATCCCGTATGTAATCACTGGCAACACACACTGGTCATAGACTTTCGTCTTGAGACACTGGGGTAGGTTGGACGAGAAGATACCGCGCAATTTCCCGAACGCTGCCCAGCCGAGTCGGATTCGACGATTGACCTCCTTCTCGAAGTTAGACCTACCTAACTGGACCGTTTGTCCCAGGTACCTACACATAATCGTCTATAACTTCGAGTGTAGAGTCTCCGATCTTGATAGGAGTGGGTGTGACATGGGCATTCAACATGACCTTAGTTTTGTCCATGTTCATTTTTAGACCCACTCTTCCGGAAGCTCTACTGAGATCATCGAGCATTGTAGGTACTGAGGTCCTACATGGTTTCAGACATGACCACTAAATCATCGGCAAACCGAAGGTGAGTGATGTACTCGCCATTGACGTTAATGCCTAGCCCTGTCCAGTCCAGAACCTTGAAGATATCCTCCAGTGCAGCGGTGAACAGTTTCGGAGATATGACGTCTCCCTGTCTCACACCTCGCTGCAGGAGGATAGGTTCCGAGGCTTGGTCCTGAAGTCGGACTGACATGGTGGCGTTTTTGTACAAACACTTCAACACCTCGATGTACTGATAGTCGATTTGGCACCGTTGGAGAGACTGCAGTACAGCCCCAGGGCTATAATGTATCTCTGTTGACAGCTCGAAATGATAGCAACTGGGCTCAGTGTCCATCAATTAACTGTCAAAAGGTTAGTTTCGTATTATGTATGACCAATCGCGATCAAACATGACGTCATTGGTTGTTATCGTGGCTGATAGTCACCGTAACTCATTTCGAAAGACGCTTTCGTATCGATTCTTCTAATATTGCGATTATGTAAGCATAGTGGACATCAAATTGATGACAACTGAGTTTGATGTGGCTTTCGTAAAAGACGTTACGCCGTACCCGGGCTGTTAGTCACCGTAAAGTGACATCCACTCTGTGTAATACGTAATACCAATATTTTGACATTCACGGTTGTCATCAGAGTTCGGTGTACAACCGAAGCTTGTTAGTCACTGGATATCAAAAAGATACGTAATAGGCCTGCAGGTCTCGATCGAATCGAAGGCTTTCTCGTAGTCCACAAACGCTAAACAGAGAGGCAAGTTATACTTTTCGGTCTTTCTGTATATCTTGCCGCAGCGTATGTATGTGGTCCATGGTGCTAAAGCCTTTTCGGAAACCGGCTTGTTCGGGTGGCTGGAAATCGTCAAACCTGCGCGCGAGACGATTCGTGATGACTGTAGAAAACAACTTGTAGACATGGCTTAGAAGTGAGATGGGCCTATAATTCTTCAACCGGGCATTGTCACCCTTTTTGAAGAAGAGTACCACCACACCCCTGTACCATGCCTGTGGCGTTTTCCCCTCAAGTATGACGGAATTACACAGCTTCTGAAGGGCCATAAGTACCGGTTTAAGCAAACTGTAAAAAGTCTTTATCTTTGTTCGTAAGCATGGTTAGTTTTTTATTGCAGCGTGAGCTCGCCTCGATTTGCGACTCAACTTTTTACAGTTAAAGTACTCGAAATAAAAAAAAAAAACTGAATTTAGTTCAAAATAGACACCCAGAGGAATTCCAGAAACTACGAAGACTGAGATTTTATAGAACCTGTTAGAATTAATGCGAGAAAACAGAAAGGCATTTTGGTTAAATTTACCGGTTTCAGACAAAGTACGTCACTAATTAGATTAAGCTTTGCTAGATAGTTTTATTGTATTTGTTATTTAAATGACATCAAAAATAAAGTCTTGTTATTTTATTTGTTAAACTATGTTTGAATTTTTTAATTCGTATTTTACCTTATTTTGATCTCAAATTGTGAACGTAGAAAGGCTAATTTTTTTGTTGGATAGGAAAATTGTATAAAAATATAAATTTGGATAAATTTGGTTGGATATGAAATATGGCTAAACTTGCCAATTGCATATACTTTTTAACTTTCTTGTAATAATATACGGGGTACTGGGCAGAATGGAGTCCGATAAGAATCAGAAGTTATTTGTAAGTGTACGGCCTGAGTGCAATAGCGTTGGGCGTCGCGACTCGCGTTCTGCGGGGCGTCGAGCTTGCGGCCGCGCGAGTGGCCATAGTGCACGCTCTGCGTTCGGGTGAATTCGCCGGCCGCAAGAAAATACGACAGCAGTTTTCAGACTACTTTTGGCAAAATATAATTAATTAAAAACATTTTTCTTATATATTCCTAACCTAGCCTTGATAAGTACGGTTTCTGTTAATAAATTGATACATTTACTTTCAAATTCCTAGTTTTATTGCTAGTTCTCTCCACACTCTTATTATAATTATTCTATTTTTGTATAAACAGTGAGTAGATAACTTATGACTTTGAAAGGAAGAAAGGAATATCTAAATATTCCTATGAAACTAGATACTCACTGTTTGTTTACATCTGGGAACTAATTATTGTCAGCCGCTGTTGGACGAAAAAACACACAAACCCACATGTTTTTTGGTGAGTGAGATAGTTGAATAATCTAATCACCTCACTAATTAAAATAATCAGAGAACAATAACATTTTAAGAAAATAATATTATACAAATTTTAATCAGTCTTTCTTACTTTCAAAGTCATAAGTTATCTACTCACTGTTTATACAAAAATAGAATAATTATAATAAGAGTGTGGAGAGAACTAGCAATAAAACTAGGAATTTGAAAGTAAATGTATCAATTTATTAACAGAAACCGTACTTATCAAGGCTAGGTTAGGAATATATAAGAAAAATGTTTTTAATTAATTATATTTTGCCAAAAGTAGTCTGAAAACTGCTGTCGTATTTTCTTGCGGCCGGCGAATTCACCCGAACGCAGAGCGTGCACTATGGCCACTCGCGCGGCCGCAAGCTCGACGCCCCGCAGAACGCGAGTCGCGACGCCCAACGCTATTGCACTCAGGCCGTACACTTACAAATAACTTCTGATTCTTATCGGACTCCATTCTGCCCAGTACCCCGTATATTATTACAAGAAAGTTAAAAAGTATATGCAATTGGCAAGTTTAGCCATATTTCATATCCAACCAAATTTATCCAAATTTATATTTTTATACAATTTTCCTATCCAACAAAAAAATTAGCCTTTCTACGTTCACAATTTGAGATCAAAATAAGGTAAAATACGAATTAAAAAATTCAAACATAGTTTAACAAATAAAATAACAAGACTTTATTTTTGATGTCATTTAAATAACAAATACAATAAAACTATCTAGCAAAGCTTAATCTAATTAGTGACGTACTTTGTCTGAAACCGGTAAATTTAACCAAAATGCCTTTCTGTTTTCTCGCATTAATTCTAACAGGTTCTATAAAATCTCAGTCTTCGTAGTTTCTGGAATTCCTCTGGGTGTCTATTTTGAACTAAATTCAGATTTTTTTTTTATTTCGAGTACTTTAACTGTAAAAAGTTGAGTCGCAAATCGAGGCGAGCTCACGCTGCAATAAAAAACTAACCATGCTTACGAACAAAGATAAAGACTTTTTACAGTTTGCTTAAACCGGTACTTATGGCCCTTCAGAAGCTGTGTAATTCCGTCATACTTGAGGGGAAAACGCCACAGGCATGGTACAGGGGTGTGGTGGTACTCTTCTTCAAAAAGGGTGACAATGCCCGGTTGAAGAATTATAGGCCCATCTCACTTCTAAGCCATGTCTACAAGTTGTTTTCTACAGTCATCACGAATCGTCTCGCGCGCAGGTTTGACGATTTCCAGCCACCCGAACAAGCCGGTTTCCGAAAAGGCTTTAGCACCATGGACCACATACATACGCTGCGGCAAGATATACAGAAAGACCGAAAAGTATAACTTGCCTCTCTGTTTAGCGTTTGTGGACTACGAGAAAGCCTTCGATTCGATCGAGACCTGCAGGCCTATTACGTATCTTTTTGATATCCAGTGACTAACAAGCTTCGGTTGTACACCGAACTCTGATGACAACCGTGAATGTCAAAATATTGGTATTACGTATTACACAGAGTGGATGTCACTTTACGGTGACTAACAGCCCGGGTACGGCGTAACGTCTTTTACGAAAGCCACATCAAACTCAGTTGTCATCAATTTGATGTCCACTATGCTTACATAATCGCAATATTAGAAGAATCGATACGAAAGCGTCTTTCGAAATGAGTTACGGTGACTATCAGCCACGATAACAACCAATGACGTCATGTTTGATCGCGATTGGTCATACATAATACGAAACTAACCTTTTGACAGTTAATTGATGGACACTGAGCCCAGTTGCTATCATTTCGAGCTGTCAACAGAGATACATTATAGCCCTGGGGCTGTACTGCAGTCTCTCCAACGGTGCCAAATCGACTATCAGTACATCGAGGTGTTGAAGTGTTTGTACAAAAACGCCACCATGTCAGTCCGACTTCAGGACCAAGCCTCGGAACCTATCCTCCTGCAGCGAGGTGTGAGACAGGGAGACGTCATATCTCCGAAACTGTTCACCGCTGCACTGGAGGATATCTTCAAGGTTCTGGACTGGACAGGGCTAGGCATTAACGTCAATGGCGAGTACATCACTCACCTTCGGTTTGCCGATGATTTAGTGGTCATGTCTGAAACCATGTAGGACCTCAGTACCTACAATGCTCGATGATCTCAGAAGAGCTTCCGGAAGAGTGGGTCTAAAAATGAACATGGACAAAACTAAGGTCATGTTGAATGCCCATGTCACACCCACTCCTATCAAGATCGGAGACTCTACACTCGAAGTTATAGACGATTATGTGTAGGTACCTGGGACAAACGGTCCAGTTAGGTAGGTCTAACTTCGAGAAGGAGGTCAATCGTCGAATCCGACTCGGCTGGGCAGCGTTCGGGAAATTGCGCGGTATCTTCTCGTCCAACCTACCCCAGTGTCTCAAGACGAAAGTCTATGACCAGTGTGTGTTGCCAGTGATTACATACGGGATCGAAACGTGGTCGCTCACAATGGGCTTCATCAGAAGGCTTAAGTCACCCAAAGGGCAATGGAGAGGGCTATGCTCGGAGTTTCCTTGCGTGATCGAATCAGAAACGAAGACATCCGCAAGAGAACCAAGGTTACCGACGTAGCCCGAAGAATTGCCAAACTTAAGTGGCAGTGGGCAGGGCACATTGCTCGCAGAACGGATGGCCGATGGGGCCGAAAAGTTTTGGAGTCAAACCCAAACTCAAACTCAAAACATTTATTTCAATTAGACCATTACGGCACTTTTGAATGTCAAAAATACAAAAAAAAAAAAAACAAAGCTACAGTCCCAGTCACAAGACATAATAACTTGAGAAAGTACTGTATTTGCCCATTCCCTAGCGTAGATCTCGATGGGGAAGAACGGGCAAGAAACTCCATGGACACTCTTTTAAATCAAAATCAGGGGGGTGAAACTTCCATACATTGGCTTCAAACAAAATTTTCATAGACAGTGCTGCCATCTATGTGGTTAGGAACGCTTGTTTGGCCATAGTGTTATACTTTTGCCAATAGATAGAGCTAGTTGATAACAGTACAATAAAAGTATTACTAATTAATAAAAAAATATTATTTATTATTATTATTTCAACATGTTTTACATTACAGATACATTTTATAATATTGTTGCAAAATAAATAAGACCTTTTCGTTTCCACTTCAAGTAGTTTATTTATTACACAGTAACAGTGGGGGTACATTTGAAAACTTTTTTTGTTGTTTCGTGGTGTTCTGTTGATCTGTTTTGTGTTCTTTTACGATCTAAAACTGTGCTTGTTTTCTTGATATCTGCTATTATAAACGTTGGATTCTTCCCTTGGACCCTGTGATAAGATACGTAAACGATTGATCCAACGCTGTGTACCTATACGTATAGTGGACCTCGATTTTACCTTTTCGATTTGAATTCGACGAGTTAAGTGCTTTTTGGATGTATGTTATTGTATGTATATTATTATAACACACATTGTAAAAAAAGGAAATAAATTCTTTAAAAAACTAATTTTTTTTCATTTCTATCTATCATTCATTTATTGATATGGCTCTTATTGATGTCATTCCTAGCTTAAGATTTTGAAGAATGATTTTCCTTTTATTGACGACTGATTGTTATTTATTTTGTGAATTAAGTAAATTCTTATGTATGTTTTGAATTCTATATTTTATTTAAGGCAAGACTAGAATAATCATGATGTTGTCATCATAGTCTATTTTATACACATAAGAATTCATTTATTTCACACAAATAAATAACAATCATTCTTCAATAAAAGGATTTATTACTAGAAACAAAACCTAAAAGCGCCCTCTAGTGAGCGATAGCGTAAGCGGAGGGTACATTGAGACAAGTAACGCCATCTATCAGTTGGGGTACACAGTTTTTAAAACGAAAACCTCAGTTGCACATCTATCTTGTATTATATAGTGTATTATCTATGATCAAAATATTGTTACAAAATCTTGGTTACATCATTCATGTTGAGATTATACTTATAATATGTGCCTAACTAACCTAGCCTTTGATAAGTACGGTTTCTGTTAATAAATTGATACATTTACTTTCAAATTCCTAGTTTTATTGCTAGTTCTCTCCACACTCTTATTATAATTATTCTATTTTTGTATAAACAGTGAGTAGATAACTTATGACTTTGAAAGTAAGAAAGACTGATTAAAATTTGTATAATATTATTTTCTTAAAATGTTATTGTTCTCTGATTATTTTAATTAGTGAGGTGATTAGATTATTCAACTATCTCACTCACCAAAAAACATGTGGGTTTGTGTGTTTTTTCGTCCAACAGCGGCTGACAATAATTAGTTCCCAGATGTAAACAAACAGTGAGTATCTAGTTTCATAGGAATATTTAGATATGATGCTATTGAGATATTAATGAGATTGTGGTCTTGTTGGAAAGGAAATATAGTCTAGTTTATTTCTATATTGATAAAATGGATAAAAAACTAAAAGATACTACTATACCTACATTATGACTTGGAGTATCTAATTAAAGTATTACATTGTGATTTCTAGATAAGTAGATTCCTTTGAAATTGCTCTAGGACTTGTAGTTTTTGAGCTACAGGTGTTTTTATCGGAACGGGCGGAAAATGTGTCAAAAATTGACTATAATTGTTGACACAGCGTGATTGGGAGTTTTGACAGCCCGCGCGCCGCGCTGTTGAGACTAGTAAACTTAGACCTAGTGATTGAAACTTAACGTTATTTAGTATATCATATAAGTAAGTAAATAAATATTAATAAACAGAAAGGTTTTTTATTTAACACTTTGTTTTTATTCTTATGCTATAACCTAAACTTAGTATGAGTTGCTTATAATAACAGCAGTATTATAAGCAATCGATATTTTGGTTGCTTTAACTAACACTTATTATAAAAGCATTTTTGAGACAAATTGACTTAGCACTTGCAGCGTTCAGACGTGCTCGCTAGCAATATTTTATTTATACATAATTAATTGTGACCTACTTTAGTGTATTACTTTCGCAATGCGTCTGTAATCTTGCTTACTGTGTAATTTAGTGAATAATGGACAAGACATAGTGAACTTTAAAAAAAAAAAATGGAAAACAGCCCCTGTAATCCAAGGGGGCCAGTCCACTCGTCTGCCTCGCCATCGCATAGCCCTTCGCATAATCCAGCCCCCCAATCGGCCACGGGTCCTATTGTTTCAACACCTGAGATCCAAAAATGGATGATAACCATCGAGCAGCACCTACATGAAGTTTCCTTAATTGCCGCGGAGGGCAAACTGAACTCGGAGCAGAAAATGAAAATTGTTAACCTTTGCCGTAAAATAGGATCTGGTACCTCGCATATGGCAGTCCTATATCAGTCGCTGAAGCAAAAAACCATTCATGCAGAAAACGTAATTTGTACCCTTAAACAACAACGCGACCTGACGGAACAAATGGCGGAGCTCAAGCAGACGATACGGGACTCTACTTCTACGGAAAATGCTTCTTTTGCCGATATGGTGAAAAAGGGATCCAATCATTTTATTCGACCTAATCACGTAAGCTCTATTGCCATTTATCCCAACGATAAATTTAAAACAAGTGACGAAACGAAAGAACTGGTGCAAAAGATCATACGACCTGAGCAAATGAAACTGCACGTACGTGGTGTCCGCAAAACAAAAAATGGAGGCGTAATTATCAGTACCGAGTCGAAAGATGACGCTAATAAACTGAAAAACGCAGTCCAGCTCTCTACATCTGGGCTCACCGCCGACGAACCCCACAAGCGCAAACCCCGGATCGTGGTTGTAGGTGTGCCGACTTCCTTGGCCGAAATTGAGGTATTCAAGTGCATTTTTGAACAAAATGTAGCCGACAAATTATCAGAGATGACCTTGGAATCTTTCTTGACTGCCGTAAAATTAAGCCACAAATCTGGGAAGAGAGATGCTGCGACCTGCAATTACGTAATTGAAGTTTCAGCCAATATACGTAAAGCCTTAATCCCTCAATCCAGGATCTTCATAAATTGGTCGTCTTGCCCTGTCAGGGATTTTACATTAGTAACGAGGTGTTATAAATGCCAACAGTACGGCCATGCAGCAAAATCTTGTCGAGAGGTCAATTCTACGTGTGGTCACTGTGGTGAAGAAGGTCATAAGATGTCCGAATGCACGAAGAAAACAGACACGCCGAAATGCGCGACTTGTTCACGCTTTAAAAAATCTAGTGACCATAACACCGGAGACGCTGAATGTCCTGCTAGGAAAATTGCAGAGCAAAGATATATAAACTCTATTGATTATGAGGGCGTCTAGTACGTCATACAAGACCAGACATCCATATATCTGTTGCTAACTCAGCGATACCTGTACGACACCACTGCGCTAGGTTTGTTGCTGTCTAAGCAAATTCACGACCGCTACAAAAATGCCATGACATTGATTTTTGCAATTCTTACTTGACTGAGCCTAACCTGTTTATTGTACCTACTGCTGATACTATTGTAATGGTGTAATAATTAAGAATAATAGAGTTTAAGTAAATTAGGTGTATTATCATAATAAATTAACCATTTATTTCGCTACTTTAAAAATATATAATAATCTAGTGTCCAAATAGTAATTATTAGAAAAATGCCGCCTGTGATACAGGTTTATCCTAGTACAGGCATCGTACTTTGTTATACCTACATTATTTCTAAGATTTATGTTTTATTGTACCAATTTTAACTTTGAATAAAATTTATTATTATTATATTATTATTATTTTCGTAATTTAAAATTATTCTATTAAATATACAATTGTATTAAGTACAGAATATAGAAGCACTTTATTTGGGCTACACGTTTAAATCATCACAATTGATATAACATAGTAAAAGAAGTCAGGATAATCAAAATTGTAACAAAAACTTTGAGCGCCAATTACTCAAAACTATGCAAAACGTACTTATATCGCTAGCGCGGCAGTATATCTATGTGGGTAAAACATCATACGGTCCACTAACTTTAAACTTAGCTAGCTAGCATGCAGGGGGGTGAAACTTCCATACATTGGCTTCAAACAAAATTTTCATAGACAGTGCTGCCATCTGTGTGGTCAGGTACGCTAGTTTGGCCATAGTTTTACATGTTTGCCAATAGATAGAGCTAGTTGATAACAGTAAAGTAAAAGTAATACTAAATATTAATAAATAAGTATTATTTATTATTATTATTTCAACATGTTTTTCATTACAAATAAATTTAAAAATAATATAGTAAAATAAATAACATATATTCGTTTTCGCTTCAAGTAGTTTATTGAATACACAGTAACGTAGGTACTTTGAAAACTTTTTAATGTTATGTTCGTTGTGTCGTGGTGTTCTGGTGATCTGTTTTGTGCTTTTTTAGAACCTAATACTGTGCTTGTTGTGCTAATATCTGCTATAAACGTTGGACCCTTGGACCCTGTGATAAGATACGTAATCGATTGACCCAACGCTGTGTATACTGGACCTCGATTTTAACTTTTTGATTTGAATTCGACGAAACTTGCAAGATGCCGAGAAAGACGGCCTATAAGTGCTTTTTGGATGTATTGTACTGTATGTTTATTATTATAACACACATTGTAAAAAAAAGGAAATAAATTCTTTAAAAAACTAAATATTTTTTCATTTCTAGCTATCATTCATTTATTGTTAAGGCTCATATGTCATAGATTTTGAAGAATGATTTTCCTTTTATTGACGAATGATTGTTATTTATTTTGTGAATTAAGTAAATTCTAATGTGTACCTATGTTTCGAATTCTATATTTTCTTTATGACAAGACTAGAATAATCATGATGTTGTCATCATATTCTATTTTATACACATAAGAATTCATTTATTCCACACAAATAAATAATAATCATTCTTCAATAAAAGGATTTATTACTAGAAACAAAAACCAAAAGCGCCATCTAGTGAGCGATAGCGTAAGCGGAGGGGACATTGAGACAAGTAGCGCCATCTAACAGTTAGGGTACACAGTTTTTTAAAACGAAAACCTCAGTTGCACATCTATCTTATATTATATAGTGTATTATCTATGCTAGCATGTATGTTATACAGTGTACTCTGTGATGTTCAGTCTGACATAAATCTTTGGAAAGGGCACACGTCTATTTCATTCTAAATCCTGCTAAAACAACAATCAACCTTGTAGCGGTCTTTAATCGAATCGGATTCGGGTCATCGACTGGTTCAGTGCGAGCGCCGCGAGGCCTCGACGGATTTCTGTGACATTCCTTGCCCGTGCTACAGTTGGCTAGGTCCGGTTGACTGGACCATGGTAAAAAAATTACCTGCTTGTGTGTTACAGTTGACTGGTGTCAAATTATTGAATTGAATTAGATAGACTTTTTAACGAATTCTGGACTTTTTATAACGTATTAAAACTTTTACTTGAGAGACGAGTTAAAAAGGTGATCTATAAGTCTATGAAAAATGTTTATAAAATGTTTTTAACTGATAACGCCGCGAGGGGAGGCAGCGCCGTCATAATTAGAGAAAACATACATCATTATGAACAGACCAAATGTGAAGATCAGGAAATGCAAGTGATCGGTGTAACTATTAAAATGAAAAGATACGACTCGGTTACTATAGCAGCTATATACATCCCCCCAAAATACGCACTAAAAAAAGAGCAATACAAGACAATCTTAGCTCTACTTGGAAATAGATTTATATTAGGTGGAGACTTTAAATGCCAAGAATACTTATTGGGGCTCCAGACTAACTACAACAAAAGGCAGAGAGCTATTAAGTGCCATACAAGAAACCAAATCAGAGGTTCTATCAACTGGAAAACCGACAATTTGGCCAACAGACTTATGAAAAATTACAGACTTACTTGACTTTTTTATATATAAAGGGCTATCCCCTGACTTTATAAGTGCCGAAGAAGGATTTAATATGAACTCTGATCACTCACCCATAATCTTATACACTAGTGAACATGTCAAACAGAGAGAAGGCAATCCGTTTCTCGTGAACAAGTTCACAGACTGGGAATCCTTTAAAATAGACTTAGAAAATAAAATAGACTTAAATGTATTTAAAAATGATAATCACCAACTTAATTTAGAATTACGCAAAATTGTAGATGTCCAACAAACTGCATGGGCTAATACACCCGAGAAAAAAAGAACTGTTAAGGTTAATACTTATCCAAAAGAAATAACAGATCTGATCAGAGAAAAGAGAACCTTGAGAAAAAAGTGGCAGCGAAACAGGTTTCCCCAAGATAAGACACTGTTAAATAGAATAACTAAACAAATTAGGAAGGCAATCAAGAAAGTTCGGGACGAAAATTTAACTATGCATCTTCTTCAACTGACTAATGATCGATCGACTGATTATTCACTATGGAAAGCCACAAGGAACCAAAAACAACCTATTGCTCACATACCGCCAATAAAAGAACTAAATGGACAATGGGCAATAAGTAACGAACAAAAAGCATCAAGGTTTGCCCAACACTTAGAGGACACTTTTACACAAACCGAGAGCGCTGACCAAAATCTTCACTGGGAACAACTACAACAAGTAGACCAAGAGATAAATCTGGTAACACCAAAAGAAGTATCTAAAGAAATCAGAGATCACATCAGCCCGAAAAAATCCCCTGGTTATGACCTTATCACAGGGGAAATCCTAAAGAATTTGCCAAGAAAAGCCCTGGTAAAACTTACTAAGATACTCAATGCTTCTTTTAGACTAAAGCATGTTCCAGACCTATGGAAGGTTGCAGAAGTGATCATGATCCCCAAATCGGGGAAACCACCTCAAGATGCATCATCACACAGGCCTATCTCCTTGCTGCCAGTGATGTCAAAGCTTTTTGAAAAACTACTTTTAAAACGACTGAAACCTATTATAGAAAATAGTAACATTATACCAGACTATCAATTTGGATTCAGAGAAAAACATTCAACAATAGATCAGGTGCATAGAATTACAACAGTAATTGAAGGAGCTCTTGAAGATAGAAACGTATGTACTACTGTATTTTTAGATGTAGCCCAGGTTTTTGACAAAGTTTGGCACAAGGGATTGATTTATAAACTAAGAACTATGTTGCCAAAACAGTTCGCAGATAATTATATTAGAATCATATATAACTGGTAGAGTCTTTAGAGTAAGGCAAGAAAATGCCTATTCTGAACTAAAATAAATAAAAGCTGGTGTATCACAAGGAAGTGTTCTAGGCCCGGTCCTGTACCTATTGTACACATGTGATATACCAGAACTAGAAAATGCAACTATTGCTACTTTTGCTGATGATACCGCAATAATGTCCACAGCATCTAGTCACAAGGAAGCTGTGGTGAAAGTACAAACAGCGATAAATCAATTCTATGATTGGACCAAAAAGTGGAAGATCAAGTTGAATGAAACAAAATCCATTCACATTGACTTCACTAACAAGAAACCAGAACACAACCCAGTGTACATAAACAACAAAATTGTACCGTACGAAAACACTGCCAAATATCTTGGTATGACCTTCGACGCAAAGCTTCGCTGGAAAGCCCATGTCAAAAAGAAACGAGAAGAATTAGAAATTCGTTACAGAAGCATGAACTGGCTACTAGGAAGGCATTCCGCGTTGTCAATTCCTAACAAAATCCTGCTCTACAAATCAGTCCTTATGCCAGTATGGACCTATGGTATACAACTATGGGGTTGCACCAAAGAAAGCAATATAGAAATTATACAAAAGTTCCAGAACAAAGTACTCAAGAACATCGTGAATGCGCCTTGGTATATAAGAATTGACGACATCCATCGGGACCTGAATATAGAGTTCGTAAACAGTATAATCCAAAAATATGCAGAAGCTCATGAACATCGGCTTCATCATCATGTTAATGTCGAGGCCATCCAGCTCCTCGATAACACGGACATAGTGAGAAGGCTCAAAAGGACTAAACCTTTTGAGTTATAGTGTAGTGTAATATAATTGTGACTTTACCGTGAGTGTAATATAGTACCTAGCTATTTAAATGGACACAAGAACAAAGTGACTTCGCCTTAATAGACGCTAAGTAAACGCAATGGACGTGCTCTTAGATATAATTATACTTTTAGCAAATTAAGTTAGATTAAAATTGCTTATTAGCCTTATTAGGCTAGATTGTAATAAATAAAAAATAAAATGTATAAAAAACTACTCCGACAGTCCCATAATTTCTTTCTATCTCTATGGTCCCATAGCACCCGATGCTCCTGGTACAATTCAATGAGAGGTTTTCCTTTTGAGGTTTTAAAAAAAAACTTAGTTTCCAAGAACTCTATAGATGGCGTTGAACTTGCTATGCCAAAGCCAAAACGCTTGAAAAAAAAACATTGTGTCACGTCACATACTCTCGTTGACTGACACTTTCATTTGCTTAACCTTCCGAATATAACCAACATTTCTCGCGCTTTGTTAAAATCATTTTTTGGGTTCCGTTCCTTGCATTATCATACTTACTCCTAGCGCCATCTATCCAGCTGTAGCGACCAAAACCGCTACGACATCCGCTGCCGCTAATGCGCGGTGAGACCTCGGCAAGGAATCACGCCACCACTACGTCATATCGTACGATCTTTTGTTTACGGCAAGCGGCCAGGTAGCAGGCGTCTAAAAGTAGTTAGCTAAAGTGAACCTTATTGTGTATGTGATTTTTAGTATAAAAACCTCGGACTAGCAATGTATCCTTTCACTTCGTTTTCGCTTAGCTTGCTTGCGCTTCCTCGCTGATCTGTTTCTTTGTTTACCTTTTCTATTGTAATAGTAAATTAAGTTATTTAAATAAATAAGTTTGATTAGTGCTTCTGCTTTGATTTAAATAATCAATACCTGTGAGGTAGCATACATAGGAAGTGGCTCAAGTCAACATCTCACACGGGCCCCTTCATTGGTGACCCCGACATCGAAAATGGACAACAGCACGGAGTCGGCGAAAGAGGGGACAGCAGAGACGTTCAGGGTTGGCGTAAGAGTACCACCATTCAACCCAGACGACCCAACCCTATGGTTTGCCCAGATCGAAGGTCAGTTCATGTTGTCTAATATAGTGCGTGATGACACAAAATATTATTATGTGCTGGCACAGCTGGAACCACAATACTCCACTGAAGTGCGTGATATAATAGTTACACCTCCCGAAACCGGTAAATACGCCAAGCTGAGGGAGGAACTAATTAAGCGGTTATCGGCGTCGCAGGAAAAAAAAACGAAGCAACTCTTAATGCACGAAGAGCTCGGCGACAGAAAGCCGTCACAGTTCCTGAGACACCTACAGCATTTAGCGGGACCTAACGTCCCTAATGATTTTATCCGTACAATCTGGGCAAACAGGCTACCTACTAACCTACAAACTGTTCTGGCATCACAGGTCAAAATGAGCTTAGAGGACATAGCAGAGCTGGCCGACCGCATCAACGATATCGTCCCCGCAGCAAATCAGGTAGCGAGTACATCGGCAACATCGGCCGCGGTCGCAAGTACAAGCGATAGCGATTTAAAAATGCAAGTAGCGGAATTAACACGTAAGATGGAGGTAATGTCTACGGAGTTATTCAGACGTTCCAGACGCGATTCAGGAGGGCGAGGTTCCTACAGGAACCGTAGTCGCTCCCGGTCACAATCGCGCTCCCAGGATCACCCCCACTGCTGGTATCACTACACCTTTAGGGAACGGGCACGGAAGTGCATTAAGCCCTGCAGTTACAAGTCGGAAAACAACCAAGGCAGTCGGCAATAGCGGTAAACGACTGCCCCAATATTGCGAACCGCCTGTTCATCACTGACCGCAACACAAAAGTCCAGTTTTTGGTCGACACGGGATCAGACTTGTGCGTGTACCCAAGGTCAGCTGTACGGGATTCGCGTCCAAAAACAAATTACAGTCTGTTCGCAGCCAATGGGTCACCTATAGCTACATATGGCTATATACAGCTGGAATTAAATATAGGTCTACGACGTGCATTCAGTTGGCGTTTCATCGTGGCTGACGTGTCCAAACCCATCATCGGCGTCGACTTCTTAAGTTTCTACAACTTGCTTGTCGACTGCCGCAATCAACGTATGTTGTATCGACGGGGTTACATCACTTACCGTGCCGGCCCCTCGTCAGCGATCAACGGATAGCATTTCATCCGTACGTACGACCTGCGCAGCCCCGGATGAAGATCCATTCCATCGCCTGCTGCGGGAGTTTCCCGAGATCACACGACCTGCTGGAAAGCCTAGCACACCCAAACATAGCACGGTGCATCAAATCAGGACTACGCCTGGACCACCAGTATTCAGTCGACCCCGCCGCCTCGATCCGGAACGGCTAAGTATAGCAAAGCAAGAATTTGATTCTATGTTACAGAATGGCACAGCCCGAAGGTCAGAGAGCGCTTGGTCATCACCACTACACCTGGTCCGCAAGAAAACTGATGGATGGCGGCCTTGTGGGGACTACCGAGCTCTTAACGCACGCACAGTTCCGGATCGATATCCAATCAGGCATATTCAGGACTTCACGCAGCAGCTTACAGGTAGCACCATCTTTTCTACGATAGACCTGGTTAAAGCTTATCACCAAATTCCAGTCCTGGAAGAAGACATCCCTAAAACGGCAATTACAACACCATTCGGTTTATACGAATTTCCTCACATGACGTTTGGACTTCGTAACGCCGCACAAACCTTCCAGCGTTTCATGGATGAGGTACTGCGTGGATTGGACTTCTGCTATACTTACCTGGACGACATTTTAATCTCCAGCAGAAGCAGCCAGGAGCATATGGAACATTTGAAGCAACTTTTTGAACGTTTGGTAGAATATGGCGTTCTTATAAATATATCAAAGTGCCATCTAGGCAAAGCAGAAGTTACCTTTCTGGGTTACACAGTGTCCGCAGCAGGCGTGCAGCCGCTGCAAACAAAGGTACAAGCCATTCAAAACTTTCCACAGCCTAATACTGTAAAGGAGCTCAGAAGATTTCTCGGCATGCTAAATTTTTACCGACGTTTCTTACCTGGTGCAGCTGGCGTGCAGGCGCCTCTCAACTCCTTACTGGCTGGACCCAAAACAAAAGGAGCAACACCAATTACATGGACACCGCAACTGTTGGACGCATTTAACGAAAGTAAGAGAAGTCTTTCACAGGCAACGCTGTTGGTACATCCAGATCCAAATGCCGAGCTGACGATCCAGACCGACGCATCCGATACGGCGATTGGCGCAGTACTGCAACAACGAAAAGGAAAGGAATGGCAACCACTCGCGTTCTTTTCCAAGAAACTGTCTCCAGCACAAAAGAAATATAGCCCATATGATCGTGAGCTGTTGGCTATATATGATGCTATCCGTTATTTCCGGTATATGGTGGAGGCAAGAACATTCAGTATATTGACAGACCACAAGCCGCTAACCTTTGCCTTTTCTACTAACAGGGACAATTGCTCACCACGTCAGTTTCGATACTTGGATTTTATTAGCCAATTTACAACTGACATTCAATTTATTTCTGGCAGCGACAACGTCGTTGCGGATGCCTTATCACGCATTAACGAACTTTCTCTGTCCATAGATTACCAGTCCTTAGCGCTCGCCCAAGATTCAGATGTGGAACTCAAGACTCTACTGACGAGCGGTTGCTCTTTGAAGTTGGAAAAAAGGAGGTTACCGGAGGGCACCACACAGGTATACTGCGACGTCTCCACAGAAAGTGTGAGGCCGTACGTTACCCCCGCACACCGCCGACAGGTATTTAATTCGCTGCATAATTTAAGCCATCCAGGGGTTAAGGCCACTGTACGCTTGATTACAGACCGATTTGTGTGGCCAGGAATTAAGAAGGACTGTCGACAGTGGGCACAGGAATGCCAGCAATGCCAACGATGCAAAATAACAAGACACACGTCAGCACCACCAGCAGCATATGTAGCACCTTCAGCCCGTTTTCGACATATTCATTTGGACCTAATAGGTCCACTAACTTTATGTTCTGGTAACAGGTACTGTCTCACAATTGTCGACCGCTACACCAGGTGGCCTGAGGCGCTGCCACTCCAGGACATCACCGCCGAGACCTGCGTGTCAGCCCTGGTCTACGGGTGGATCGCACGATTCGGCTGTCCTGAGCATATCACGACTGACCGCGGGCGACAGTTCGAGTCACACACCTTCAAAGAAGTCGCCAAGCTGGTGGGTGCTACCCACCACACCACCACTTCTTACCATCCCGCAGCGAACGGTCTCGTTGAAAGACTACACCGTCAATTGAAAGCAGCCATTGCTTGCCACTCCAACTCCAACTGGACTGAAGTTCTCCCGTGGGCGCTGCTGGGCATCCGCAGCGCCTGGAAAAGCGACCTTCAAGCTTCTACAGCAGAAATTGTCTACGGCGAGCCACTTCGGCTTCCTGGGCAATTTTTCTCGGCCGACACACATGAAATGGTGGAACCAAGCAACTTGGTGAGCAGACTTCGGACCCACATGGGCAAACTGGCACCTCAACCAACCTCGTGGCATACTAGCTCCAGCAAGTCATTTTACATACCAAAGAACTTGAGCACGGCGACCC
Source organism: Xestia xanthographa (assembly GCA_905147715.2). Classification (NCBI taxonomy): domain Eukaryota; kingdom Metazoa; phylum Arthropoda; class Insecta; order Lepidoptera; family Noctuidae; genus Xestia; species Xestia xanthographa. The sequence continues at coordinate 1,233,929 of LR990660.1, read as the reverse complement.
ACGTCTTCATCCGTCAGGGACCAGCACGAAGGCCCTTGCAAGCAGCATACCTGGGGCCATACCAGGTACTACGTCGTGGGCTGAAGACGTTTGACGTCGACGTGGCAGGCAAGAGGCAGACAGTCACCATAGACCGTCTAAAACCTGCATATATCGCCAGAGAAGAGTCCTCGGTTCCAGACCAACAGCAAATGCCAGCGACTGTCAAGAAGACAAGGAGTGGGCGTATAGTTAAATTTCCGGATTACTATCGCCCGTAGACACGGTCTCAGCGGGGGAGTAGTGTAGCGACCAAAACCGCTACGACATCCGCTGCCGCTAATGCGCGGTGAGACCTCGGCAAGGAATCACGCCACCACTACGTCATATCGTACGATCCTTTGTTTACGGCAAGCGGCCAGGTAGCAGGCGTCTAAAAGTAGCTAGCTAAAGTGAACCTTATTGTGTATGTGATTTTTAGTATAAAAACCTCGGACTAGCAATGTATCCTTTCACTTCGTTTTCGCTTAGCTTGCTTGCGCTTCCTCGCTGATCTGTTTCTTTGTTTACCTTTTCTATTGTAATAGTAAATTAAGTTATTTAAATAAATAAGTTTGATTAGTGCTTCTGCTTTGATTTAAATAATCAATACCTGTGAGGTAGCATACATAGGAAGTGGCTCAAGTCAACATCTCACACGGGCCCCTTCACAGCGACTAGGGAAGAGCTAAAAGGAAAATCCCTCATTGAAAAAAGTGTTTTCTCTTCCGTCCAATACATTTTGGCGCGAATAAAAACACAATTTGATGTAATGACCGCTGACAGCCCGTGCGGCCTGTCCGCACTATCCAGAGCCGCGCGGCTTCCTATGAAGTAGACCGACAACCGCGCACCTATAGGGAACGTGCAGGAACTATAGGTGGCAGCACTAAACGACAAAAGAGACACTATGCGGACAGTAAAGGAAACTTATGCTGTCACGCAAATCTCTTCAAAAGTATTATTTTTGATTATGATAAAAGGCAAAAGGTATAAAACATGGGTTTCGGTCTATCAATAATGTTCGTCAGCGTAACATGAATGTTGACCAATATGAATTTTGTATGTTTCGTTTACTTTCTCTGATGAAAATTGTGGTGCATGAAGAAACGGTGGCATAAACAACTTTCTTATTTTCAACACATGTTTTAATGGACGGGAATCCTTTATCAGCGAGAACAGTATCTCCAGGCTATAACAAATCAATCCACAATCATTTGTTATAAGCAATCACTATAACGCCCTCCGTAGCATTTAGATACAAAACTTAGGAAACCACAAGGAGTTCAGCCAATTAAAAACTTTATTGTATAACCATGTTTATAATCTGAGTTCATGTGGAGACTGTTGAGGAATATTCGGTGTGAACTTCAGTGCAGTCTGGAACGCCCTCCATAGCATTTAGATACAAAACTTATGAAACCACAAGGAGTGCGGCCAACTAAAAACTTTATTGTATACCAATGTTTATAATCTGAGCTTAAGTGGACTCTTTGTTCAACTGTTGAGGAATATTCGGTGTGAACTTCAGTGCAGTCTAATCCATAATCATTTGTTTTAGGCAATCACTAGAACGCCTTCCGTAGCATTTAGATACAAAACTTATGAAACCACAAGGAGTGCAGCCAACTAAAACCTTAGTGTCCATGTTTATAATCTGAGTACATGTGGACTCTTTGTTTAACTGTTGAGGAATATTCGGTGTGAACTTCAGTGCAGTCTAATATGTGTGTTCGCTGAAGTTTAAATGGTACGCCAGTACCATTTAATGTTTGCTTGGACGGTTGATTTTGAAGGCTATTGAATTTTTTCAATGCAGAGTGTAACAAAAACAAATTGTGTTCAAATATTTTTCTTACTGCATTTATCCATTTTTTGCGTTTTTACTTTAACATGCTAAGAGAGTACTATTCTTTGGAAAGTAATAGAATTTTATTAAATTTACGCTATTTGATTAATTTTCATTTTTGTGGATGTATTGGTATATCCAGAAATGCGACAATGCATTATGATTAGTTAAAATAATCATTTTCAATAATAAAATTAATTCTGTTTACTTGTTTTACATGTCAATGTCAAGTAGGTATTAATATAGAGCACAAGATTCGGATTGGTGACGCCAGTCAGCAGCACCGTCGTTGTGCACGTTCCCTATATAGTGTATTATCTATGCGCGCACCTCAGGCCTCGCTCTCGTTCACCCACACTCACGAGGCTCGGCTGCGCGGCCCAAAGAGTATAGTAACTATTATAGGCGCGGCCCTAGTGGGGACGCTGCTATAGGATTCATCTCCTCTCCGCAGCGAAACGCGCGGATTGCAAATCCCGAAAAGCGCACATGCAAAAATTATTGCAAGTTTTCAAAACATTTTCTGCCCGATCCGATAAAAACACCTGTAGCTCAAAAACTACAAGTCCTAGAGCAATTTCAAAAATACTGTTGTCAAGCTGATTAGATAAGGAATCTACTTATCTGGAAATCAAAATGTAATACTTTAATTATATACTCCAAATCATAATGTATAGCTAAAAAATAGTTACGCCGCCATCGTTCACAACGGAAATAACTACTTTTTCACGGGCGAAATATTGCAACTTCGAGATTCCAAAACGAATTTACGTTGACAAAATAATAAAGCACGGTTCACAAGGATAATTTTGATATATCGACACCTCTGGGCTCAAAGGTCGTAAAGGACAAAATGCAACTTTTCAGGAGAAGCAAAAAACCAAAAAAAAAAATCGTATTTTTACTCTAACTTTTTTGTTTCTTGAGCTATTTAAATGAAACTTTGGAAAAGTGCTTAGAATTCATAGTACTCTCTTGGGCAGTATTACAATTTTACCCTAATGCTTTATTTATCGAGATAGATTTCCTTTACGACCACAAATTTCAAAATAAATGTCCTTTACCCCCCTAAAATTTTCATCTTATGATTTTAGCTTAGGGCGTAAATCTACTTTACTGTGCAAAATTAATCAAAGTAAGGAAATAATGGACAAGTGCAATATTTTTTAGGTTCTAAAGGATCACCCGCTAAGGTATTCTAAAAGGATTAATTGATAATTAAACTTAATTATTAAATGGATCACGTAATTTTTAAATATATTTATGTGTATACGACTATATTTTATTTATTAATCATCAAATAACATAATCATACAAATAAAACGTACATTTTCGTAATCAAATTGAGATCGTTTATTTTTTTCTATAAGTGAACACAAAGCTTTTATAACAATTATCTTTGAAATAATAATTATAGATTAAGATTGTAGTAATTGACGTCGTTTTCCTTACAAGTCCTTTTCTCCACTCCCTTCTTTGCTCTTTTGATTTGTTTTTCTTCTTTAATCAACTTTATTTGTATAATCTCAATCAGTTTGATTAGAAGATGAGAAATAATGAGTAAATAAGTCATCATCATTCTGATGATTTATTTACTCATCTTCAATATCATTTTCATCATCCTCTTCGTCCGTTTCGTTTAAAGTCTCACGTAGCTCGGAATTGCATGGAAGTTCCCTGTATTCTTTGTGAAACCTTTTGGGTATAGTCCCATTTTCACAGAGGTTCGTGAGATCTTTATATTTAGCAGCGGCTATTGGTAATCTACTGTTATATAGCTGTTTCACTGCATCCATAGCAATCACTGGTTCATTGTTAATCTGACTTTTATACCCTTTGTACTTTCCCTTCCCCTTTCCCTTCCCCTTTCCTTTATCTGAGGATTTCTCAAATAATGTTATAGAATGAGTCTCTGCTTTATCTTCCATAGAGTATTTGACGAACATTTTGTCATTATGCTTTTTTTTTAATGTGGCGACTCTGATGTTTGACTTTGATGAATTGTGTATGTTGAATGTATTAGAATCATTTTAATAAGGTAGGGGTTGAAGAAGATACCAAAACTTGAACATCCTTGTAATTTTGATGATAATCGATTTATTAATACCTACCTACATTTTACGAGATCGTGAGTTAATAGTTTTGTTTAACTTTAAGTTGGTAGGTTGAGATTAAATTCTTTGTTATCTGAATAATTATTCTAGGATTTATGGGACAATTTCTCACTTCAGTTTATTAATGTTGTTGTGTTTAATTAATACGCCCTTAGTGGGAGCACAGAATTGAAAAGAAACTACGTAGTAAAGGACACTTATGTTCCTTTATTTTAACTTGTAAGGGTATAAAGGACAATTTGCAAAGACGATGTCCTTTACATCCAAATTTTTAAAATGACTTATATTAACCACTTAGGGAGGTAAAGGACAATTGACATTTTTAATGTATTTTAACCCCAAAAGTTGTTTTTTATTTTGCTTTACTACCAAAATGAGTTCGCTCTGGTAACTGAGTGTTATTTACTTCCACATTTTAACGGTACATTTTGTTTAACGTCTCAAATTATGTGGGTCGTAAAGGCATTTTTTTTGCGAATTTCCTAAAACGGAATATATAGATCGATAGAGAATTAAAAACTGAGTAAAACTGCATCAAAAAGTCATTTTCGCCAAAATGTCCTTTACGACCTTTGAGCCCAGAGGTGTCGATATAATAGTATCAGCTACCATTAAAAATGCCAGAGTTATCACGACGTTTGCTGCGCAGGTAAATTCGAGTGTTCACCGTCTGTCAAATGAAAGTTTCTTTTTTTTTTTTTTCGGCAAATTGTCTATGGAATAGTGTTGCGATGTTCGATTTTATTATTGAGGAATTTAGTAACGAATTGAACACAGAGGAATAAACTCTGGAGGAGACAGTTTTAGACGGTTTTTAATGCAGTTTTTTGGAGGCGGGTGCGCGTGCTACAAGTGTGACAGATAGCGCTCAAGTGCAGTGCAGCACTGTCAACTATTGTGACAGCTATCTGCTGATGAGCGTTTTTCTCTATGGAAAAGATATATGAATCGTGAAAGTAATAACATGCCAAAAAGTACGATCATACCAAATCATTCCGTGCTATGCTGATCCGTGTTTGGACAACGTCCTATCCTAAATTCCCTACCTTTGTTTCGAACGCTAAAATCTTGGTTGAATTTATTACACAAATTAACATTTGGCGTCAAACTGTGCGTCAGAAGCTAAAAAAAATACTGTCAAGGTCAACTGTCAACGTCACTGTCATCACACAATCACACATCAATAATATGGTATTATGTTACCTATTTTAGAACTGAACAACTACCACAGAGTACATACATTATACTATTAACTATACTGAAATGAACTACTGTTAATCATAATCACTGAATGGAAAAAAGCGCGGGAATCATCGAATTTGGCGGGCGTGATTTTTCTTTCGTTTTCTTCTAAATATTAAAAAACGTTTGAGATTGGAGATAAGTTGTGTAGATTTATGTAAATATTCATTAGATTAGTTAATTTAATAGTTTGTAGATTAAATTCTTCGTATATTAGGGTAAGTTTCTTTTATATTTTATTTTTTCTGGCCACAATGGACAATGAACCGCCTGATCCGGGGGGCACAGTCCCCTCGGTCGGGCATAATATTACAATTTACGAATCCAGTATGGATACAGACTCGTCCTTAACCAGATCGGAGCGGAAAAGGGCTAGAGCTCCACGAAAAATATGTAAAAATTGCAATAAAAGAAGGCGAAGTGGTCATCACTCAACAGGAATGAATAATGAAACTAATTGTCATTGTGATAACGAATCAGTAGTCAGTCCAAAAATAACATCAGACGTACATTCAGTTTTAGTTCACAAAGAAGCCACTCCACGTTCTGTGGATGGTCCCCAGACTGAAAACCTCCTAAAGTCAGATCTTCCCCAGAAGGCGCCACAGGTTGCTAGGGCTTTGTACGAAGCCACAGACCTGTCGCCATACGTTGTACACATCCAAAAAAATGTTGATACACAAAACTCGGCTCAGACATTACACCCAGTAACTTTAGGGCATTTCCTGAAAAATCGCAGATACAACAATATTATTAACGGTTCTCTAAAACGCATTGGTCGAAATAGAATATCTTTAAGCTTCTCCCGTTACGTAGATGCTAACTCTTTTATAAATGACCCAAGTTTGGCCAAGGAGAAATTGAAGGCATTTGTTCCATCAATAAATGTGTGTCGCATTGGAATTATTAAAGGCGTTCCTACCGAATGGTCTCCGGAGGAAATATTGGAAAATATATCTGTCCCAGCTGGATGCGGGAAAGTAATCAAAGCAAGGCGTCTCAACTATAAAATACACGAACCGACCCCTGTGTGGAAACCATCCCAAACAGTCGTGCTCACCTTCGACGGACAAATTCTACCAAAACGTGTGTTTTGTTGTTACAATTCCATGCCAGTGGAATTGTATACATTCCCTACAATTCAGTGTTTTAATTGTTGTCGTTTTGGCCATACAAAGGTACAATGCAGGTCGAACCCTCAGTGCTTCAAGTGTGGGGAGAAGCATTCTGCTGACACTTGCAGTATTGAAGACGAGAGTAATAGTAAATGCTGCCATTGCGGTGGCATTCATTACGCCATCAATAAAAAATGCCCAGAATTTGAAAGACAAAAATCAATTAAGCATTATATGGCCCATAGCTGCGTGTCATATGCTGAAGCGTCGCAGCTTCATCCACCAATCTCAAAATTGTATGCAGATGTGGTAACATCTGCCCCATCACATACCAATAAAAATTCTTTTTATTCACAACCTTTGCCCCAATCACATAACACACCAATTGTCTCCTCACAAAGGAAAACGGTATTCATTAAACCTCGAGATCCCCCAAAAATTGCCAAGGGATATGACCGGGCAGCTCATCAGTCAATAATCAGTAATGAAGTTTCTATGTCAGGGAATGGTGTTGCATTCCAAAATAAAACAACAAATAATAATGAGAGTCAAATTTTAAATTTAATAATCATGTTAATTAATACCTTATCTAAAAATAATAATATTGAACCGTCCAACGTTGCTACTTTAATTGATACGCTGTCTAACTTATTTAACTTTAATCATAATGGATCCAAGTCTACTCAAGATTGTTCAGTGGAACAGTCGCAGCATTGTGAATAAAAAATCTGATCTGTCCTACATATTGAACAAATACGATCCCTTTGCAGTCGCTCTCTGTGAGACATGGCTTAAACCAGGGTTCTCTTTTAGAATTCCTGGCTATGCGTGTCTAAGAACAGACAGAAGCGATGGGTATGGCGGTGTCGCCATACTTATTAAAAATAACTTGTCTTTTCAATCTTTTCCTCTTCCAAGTCTCAGTGACGATATATCTGCTGTCGCTGCTATTGTAAATAAAATCTGTTTAGTATGTATATATTATTCGCGTCCCACTGTAAATATTCTTTCTGAAATAAGTAATCTTCTTTCAGTTTTACCTAAACCATTTTTGGTAATGGGCGACTTTAATACACAACATCAGTCCTGGGGTAGTTCTAGTTCCAATAACTATGGGGAAAAGTTACTAGAAATTCTAGACTCTAATAATTTGTGTATTTTAAATACATGTCTCCCAACACGCCAAACGAATCCAGATGAGGGAGTAAGTGCCCCTGACCTTTCAATCTGCACACCTGATTTAGCATCGACATTATCCTGGTCCCCTTTACCGTCTTCTTATGGTAGTGATCATTACCCCTTAATAATTTCTTTTCTACATAAAAAACCAGCTGCTTGTAATCCAACACCACGATTAAAGTATAGACTTCAAAATGCAGATTGGGATACATACAAAAACTGTGTAGAAGAAAAAATTCTTGCTTTAACTAATTCCTTACAACTACATGATCCTCAGCTATTATCTAATCAAATAACAAGAATTTTAATAGAGGTGGCAGATAATACTTTCCCTATTAAGAATGGTGCTAAATCTAAAATTCCTTCACCACCTTGGTGGGATGCTGAGTGCACTCAGGCCATAAAAAAAAGAAAAGAAGCAGAAAAAAATTATAGTCATACTATGACTCGTCATAATTTTGAGATATACCTAGAAGCTGCTCGTACAACTCGTAAGCTCCTTAAGAAAAAGAAATTTGAAGGTTGGCAAAGATTCTGTGCATCTATCTCGCCAGAAGTTAACGCATCTCTAGTATGGCAAAATATTAGGCGATTCAGGTCAGCATTCAGTGACACAACAGCCTCAAAACTACCATTAGAATTAGCCAATGAGTTTATGGATCATTTAGCTCCTCCTTCAGCCCCAGAACAGAGATCTTTAATGCATTTTCCCTATGTTCCTATTCCTAATTCTGAGTTGAATTCTCTCTTCACAATAAGTGAATTGAAAGGAGTCCTTTCACATGTTAAGGATTCAGCTCCTGGTGAAGATGGTATACCATATTCATTTATAGCTAATCTGTCTGACTCTGTTCTTTTAATATATTTAAATCTCATCAATACAGCTTTGATATCTGGCAACATTCCATCAAGTTGGAAGTCTCAAACAATTATTCCTATTCTGAAACCAAACAAAACTTCTTCTAATGTTTCTTCTTATCGACCAATTGCACTTTCTACAGTTCTTGCTAAAATTGCTGAACATCTCGTTAAGAATCGTTTGGAGTGGTTTTTGGAAAGCAAAAACTTGCTAGCTACATCACAGTTTGGTTTTAGGAAGGGTAAAAGTACGATGGACAGCCTTAGTGTGTTCACAACAGATATTCGCTTAGCCTTCACTTCTAATAACTCTGTAATTGCTGCTTTCCTGGATATTAGCTCAGCTTACGATAATGTCCTGGTATCAATCCTAGAACAAAAGCTGAATTCATTACAAGTTCCAACAATGCTGTCTAAGTTCATTATTAACATGCTTTCAGAAAGATCTTTACATCTTCATATTGAAGGGTTTACATTTACCCGTTTAGTATGGAAAGGTCTCCCTCAAGGTTCTGTACTTAGTCCAATTCTCTACAATATTTACACTTATGATTTAGAATCCTCTCTAAATGAGTCAGTGAAAGTCCTTCAATATGCAGATGATTTACTTCTTTATTTATCTGGTCATTCTATTGAAAATATTTGTACTTCCTTAACCTCTTCTCTAGGCTTACTGAAGACTTGGCTAGAAACGAATGGTCTAGACCTATCAATTGATAAAAGCAACATTGTCTTGTTTACTAGAATGCGTAAGCCTCCTATATTTACAGTAAGGTATAATAATATCCCTATGCCCATTAAAAACCAGGTAAAATTTTTAGGTCTTATTTTGGATACACATCTTACTGGCTTACCACACTGTGATTATATAGCTGCTAAATGCGAACGAAATATCAACATACTTAGATGTCTTGCTGGTGTTTGGTGGGGAGCACATCCCTTTTCATTAAAATTACTGTACAACACCTTGATTAGAAGCGTATTGGATTATGGGACTTTTTTGCTGGATCCTGCTAATGTTGCTGGTCTTAAGAAACTGGACAGTGTTCAGTCCAAGGCACTTAGAGTGGTTTCAGGTGCAATGAAAAGCAGTCCTATTAATTGTCTTCAGGTGGAATGTGGAGACCCTCCACTTCATTTACGACGTCAATTTTTGGCTGATAGATTTATGGCTCGCTGTTTGCAATTTACGTATCATCCTTTACGAAATAAACTTTCCATTCTCTCTGAAGAAGTAATTTCATCCACTTACTGGAGGCACAAAGCTACTCCGTGTTTAGTTAAAAGCTTTAGAAAATACAATTTAATTGAAGCTCCTTGTCACCAATCTGAGTTTCTTCCTTTATTTCACTGTAATTACAGTTCACTAATAATGTCACCGAACATACATTATAACCTTAACATTTTTCGAAATGACGTATGTCATAACCTTAACTTCAACTTCACTATGGATAGAGACTGGAAGGGCTGCCATCTCTTGTTTACAGATGCTTCGAAGCATGGAAGAGACTCATGTGTGGGAGTAGGTGTATGCCACTCCCAATATAATATCGTCCAAAAAATAAAGCTCCCGCCCGAATCATCTGTATTTACGGGAGAATGTTACGGTCTATTCAAAGCTGTCGAATATATACTTATGATGGGCTTACGGAATTCACTCATTTTAACTGATGCAAGGAGTGCCTTACAATCTTTGGCCAGATTCCCTTTCTATTCTCATAATCCTTATATTATATTTGAAACACGTGAACTCCTCTCTAGGTGTTCTATGAAGGGGTATTCAGTGCATTTTGCTTGGATACCCTCGCATTGTGGCATTCTAGGTAATGAGAGAGCTGACCAGTTAGCTAATGATGCCGTATTGTGTGGCGACGTTTTTCCGTACAAAAATAACACCCAAGATCTGACAGCTCTGCCCAGGGTTTACCTACAGAAATCCTGGGATCAGCTTTGGTCCGAGCAATCAGCGAAAGGGAAATTTTATCGTAATATTCAGCCATCCATTTTTGTTAAACCTTGGTTTAGCAAGTACAAGTTAAGCAAAAAGATTACAACAATATTCATACGTATGCGATTGGGTCACGTGTGCACTCCTGCTCATCTTGCCAGGCTTGGCATTGTGCAGAACCCTGCGTGTGAATGTGGCGCTGAAGTGGGAGATCTGAACCACCTTATTTTTTCTTGCCCCCTTTATGACCACTCCTCACTTTTCCAAAGTCTTGTTTCCCTCCGAGTCCCTTTACCCACTTCTATCTCATGTATTTTATTTAATTTTAATGTAGATATATATAAAACCATAGCTCTTTTCCTTGTAAATAATGATATAGCTATTTAAACATTTTCTAGATTTTTAAGTACATAACTATTTAATTTAATAAGTAGTTCATAATATATGCACCGAGTCGGCCTTTTTGTTGGGCCACGGTTGCGTTAGGTTAGTTTTCTGTTGTATTATAATTTTCCCGTACTGTTAATTTATTATATTTATATTTAACAACTAATCTCCTTTCCATTTCCAAATTCTTCGTTGTTAAATTTTATAATTTCGCGAGTACTTGATTCCTACGTTTTGTTATCAAATATAATATTGTCAGTGGCAATAAGCACGAATAGTGCAATGCCAAAAGGAGAAAAAAAAAAAAAAAAAAA